>CM076736.1:15705839-15708339 GCA_038501795.1 Pseudopleuronectes americanus | reverse complement strand
TCTCTCCGCGCCACCCCACCTTACTCACACACACCTACACTCCTCAACACTCCCTCGACCCCCATCACACACACTCTCACCATCGCTCTCAGCACCACCACCCTCACTCCCTCACCACGCACCCCACCCTCCTACCCCTACACTCGCAACCACCCATCACAGACCCTCGCACCACCCCACCAACGAACCCTAGCTCACTCTCGCCCTCCCGCACCACGCACGCACATCCGCAACCTAGCCACCTCCACACCCTCGACACCTCGCTCCACGCACCCCCATCTCCCCCCCACCGCTCCGCTCACACGCGCGCACCCACCCGCCCACCCTCTCCCCGCGCACACCGACGCACCCTCCTCTAGCCACACATCTCTAACCCCTGCTCCCACACTACCACCACAACCCACCACCACCCACACCCACGACACCTCTACCCTACATCAGCACCCTCACCGCACTTCCCACCCCACACATCACACACACACCACCACGAGCACCCATTACACACAACTCGCACACCACACCCAACCCCACGCAACTACTCTATCAGCCCCTTTACAAACCACAACACTCCTCGCTACCATACGCACACCACAGACCCCTACCACCACGCCGCCACGCACCACCCACCCACCTCCCCTCACCCACCCTCCCGCACCACCCAACCCCTTCCCACCCTCACACGCCGCCCCACCAGACTCCGCCCCACGCCACACCCCTCTCCCCACGCGCTCTCGCTCCGCACAAACGCTCGCTCTCTCCCTCGCCACACACGCCGTCCGCCACGCGCGCGCGCCCACTCTCACTCTCACTAGCCGCCACACCTCCCACACACCGCACTCCTCCCATTCGCTCACACCGCGGCGCGTCTCTCCGCTCCCGCCTCACACTCCACACACGCACTACTCAGACCCCACACACACCACCTCAACTCGCACCCACCGCCTCACCTCCTAACCCTCTTCTGACACGCTCTCATCACACATCCTCCCTCCACCCACCCACTCACGCATCCCTCGCACCCCTCACACCACGCCCGCGCACCACATCACGCTACCGACCCACCTCCACCTCACCACACGCACAGCACACCAACCCCGAGCCGCACCCCATCGCTCACCCTACCGCACACCGCACCCACGACGTCCGCCACACTCACGCTGCCGCCCTCACGCGCGCGCGCACACCTCACACTCGCTCGCCCACCACGCCCACCCACACACCTTACCGCACCATCGCAGCCACACCACCCAAACGCCTCTCCTATCAACACACTCACCACCCCCACCACACACACACCCAACCCCCACACACACCCCACCGCCCCACACCCAAATCGCACAACTCACCCACCCACACCCCCACACCACCCCCACCCTCACACCCACCCACACCCCCACCCCCACACCCCCACACCACACACACACACACCCCACCACCCCTCGCCCACACACCCTCCACCCCTCACCCAAACACCCCACACACCCCACACTCCCACACCCACCCCCACCCTCCCACACCACCACCACCCCCCACCCACCCCACCCCCACCTACCTCTACCACCCCCACAAACTCCCGCCACCTACACCACACTACTCTCCCCACAACCCCCAACCACACACCACACACACACCCGCAGCACCCGTCACCACCACTCCCCTACCACACACCCCCACCACACCCTCTCCCACACCCCACGCACCCACCCGCACCCACACTCACCCCCCTCCCATCACACCCCACCACAACCCACCCACACACACCAACCCACCACACACTACACTCCACCACCCCAAACCCCCAACACCCACCCCACACACCACACCCCACACCCCCACCCACACACTACCCACACCCCCCACCCCCCACCACACACCCCCACACACCCCCACCCACACCACACCCTCTCTCTCCCACTCACCCACTACACCTCCACCCCCCACGTCCACCCACACGCCACCCCACTCACACACACACACCACCCCTCCCACTCACCACACCCCTCTCAACACACCACCCACTCACCCACACACCCCCACCCACACTCCCCCACACACCCCCACCACACACCCCCACCACACTCACCACCCCACCCCCCCCGCCCAACACACACACCGCACACACACACACACACCACACACCCCCCTCAACACCACACACCCCCCCACCCCCCTCACACCCATCAACACACACACACCTCACTCACACCTCAACCACACCCCAAACCCACGACCCCCACCTCACCAACACCCACCACACCACAACACCCCCACCACACTCACTCACCACACCCCACATCACACACACACACCCCCCCCAACCCACACACCCCTCCCCACCCAGCCCACACAACACCCTCACCCCCCCCACCCCACACCCCCCACCCACACCCACCCCCACCCCCACCCCCACCTCACACCCCACACACTCCACCCAACCCCACACACTCACCCTCCCCACCAACACCCCACCCTCCCCCACCACACACCCCTACCCACCCCC